>RWGZ01001604.1:3711-15997 GCA_009725065.1 Utricularia reniformis
AGTGTTTTCTGCGTTGTTGGTACAGTGTTTTCTGCGAGTTGTTGACCACAACTCGCGGCTGCCAGCTTTTCGAGCCCGACTGAGTGTTTTCGATCGTTTTTCGAGCCGTTTTTGCCCGTGTTATCATTATCATCTCATTGTACTTATATCTTTTGATTATTATAGTGGAAACCAAGGTAGAGCTTTGCTCTCCCGAGGACGTAAGCTCACACATTGTGGGCCCAACCTCGTATATCGCTCGTGTACCCACATAAATTGAACTCCGAATAATTAAAAAATTGACTGATCTTAAAATAAATACCCAAAATATTTTTAGACTAGATCAGGTATGAAGTAATGTTTTTACTTTATCCTTTCCTGATCCTTATGTATTTGTTTTGCAGACTCAACTGAGACGATGCCTAGCTCACGTTTCAAATGTATGGCGGCTGCTTCGGTCCGTCCTTCTGAAGGACAACGCGAAGCATCGGGGAGTGCTGATGGAAGTGAATCAGCAACGGGGGGTATGCTCGTCCCATCGAGGTCCGGGAACCCCCCGATCCAAACTACCAGCGCGGGCACATTGATCTTGCGCTGCATAGGGCAACCTTCAACTGGGGAAGAGCCTGCGTTTCGGGTATTTGGAGTGGTAGAAGAGGTGATAACGACTCGGATTCGTTCTTTGAGCTTATCCAGCCTCTATCAGATCGGAAACAACTCCTTTATTAATGCTAATATTGTTGCTTTATTGCTGCAGGGAGCCGTTCCCATGGAGAACGTTCTCCCCGGTCCTCACCTTAAGGTGAACGTCTCCCTGCCGCCGATCCCCTTAGGAAAAGGGAAGAGGGCGACTGAAGCAGAAGCCCCGAATGATCCAAAAAGGCTGAAGAAAGGGGAGAGCGCTTCGGTCCCTACTAAGGGGATCGTTTTGAAGGAGCCTGCATCGGGCCCTTAGACTAACTCCGACTGGGGAGTTGCCTTGGGCCTGCTAGATAGGTTCAGTAAGGGGATGAAACTAACCTCCTGGAGAAGTGCTTTCCTGAAGAACTTCCGCCTTTATGGAGAGAAAAACCCAGACAACGTCCAAGCGGACATGTATGAGGAAGAGATCATAGAGACCTTTCTCGACCTCACTACTAAGGTAATTTTCTTTTATATGAAGGCCTGAAGCTTCACTTTTTTGACTTTGTTATCTTATGCAGATGATGAGGAAGGCATTCACAACTGCCATCACCGTGGAGAAGAACCCGGGTGGCAGTGTTGTGTCCCAAAAAGTCCAAGATCAACTTGACCTTGCGAAAAGGCAAGTTGAAATCAAACATGGTGAGTTGGTCACGGCACGGGAGGACCGGGACCGACTGGATAGTGAGATGCTAAGATTTGGGACGGAGGTCTCATTCTTAGCAGATAAAGTCTCTGAACTGGAGAAGATAGGACAAACAGCTCTCAGGGGCGAATTTCTGACCTGGAAGCCAAGCTGCGGGCCAAGGAGAAACAGGTCAACCAAGTCCAAGGTCGGGCCCAGGAGAAGAGAAATAAGTTGAACGAGTTTCTCCTTCGGGCCCAAGAAGAGAACGCGAACTTGGAAGAGGAGTTGACAAGAACCCGCACTTCGGCCGAAGGTTCGGTCCGGGAAGCAGTCTAAGGCTTCGCTCGGTCCCCCCTGTTATTCGCTTTGGCGGATAACATAAATGGGGTATATACTGCTAAATTCCTGGATAACATGCGAGAGCAGGTTATAAAGCAGTTTGGGCTTTCCTCTTCGGACGAGCGATGGAAAGCGGTCGAGCCACTTGAAAGAGATGGCAACTTTCGGGTTATTCCAACTTTGGTAGAGCCCGTTCTGAAAGAAGACCTTTCTTCTGTCTCTTTGAAGAGATGGAGAAAGCGGTCAACCAAAAGGTGGCCGACCAGGAGGAAGAATTGAAACAGCTCGCGGCCCAGACCGAACCGCAGAAGCAGGGAATTGAAGACAAGGAAGATGGGCAGGACAGCTAAAATTTCAGTTGTATTTTGTGTCTGCTTTGCTCTTTGCTTTCAATATACAACTTTTTCCTCTCAACTTTTGCCTCTTTAATTGTTAGAACAAAGTGTTATAACTAACTTTAAAGTGAATTAATATGTTTCAAATTAACGAGAGTGTTTTAACCACCAAGTGTAATATCGGGGATGCTTATAGGGTGATAACCCATTGGTCCCAGATGTTATGTTTGGCTTACTCATATCAATTCTGATTGGATCGGTCGTTTTACATTGTATGCAGATCACTCTTATTCCGTCCTTGGAATCAATACGTGATTGGAGAGGCGCGGTCTAGGTTCAATATGAGTTAGCTTTGACCGAACCTTGGTTCTACTGAAGTCCCGTAGGTTATATTGGCTTAGTTTTTGCTCATAACATGTCCTATATCAGAGCCGAACTTGTGTTTCGATATGTTGACCCCTCCCATTCCTCTTTTCGCGGCAGATTTTGTAAGTACAAGGGCCATTTCTCAAGAATGAATGCCGTTGAAGGGAGTGTTTTAGTTCGTAACGAGTTCTGGAAGAATCGCAACTCATCCATGGGACTAGGCAAGTGTAGGAGCATCTGACTCGTCAAAGCGATCACTACAACTTGGGAGTCTTGCGGATAAGAATCTTCGGTCACCAGTCCAGATTCGTCCTAAGTCACCCAACTTCAAGATCGGTCTATCATTCAATGAGAAATAATTTGTTTTGTACTTACTTCTTTTCGGCTTACGCTTGAAGGAATGTACGTTTATTAAGTCAAACATGTTAATCGATAGTTCACAAGAAATATCGCCTTAAGTTCATGACATTCCAAGTTCGGGGGACCTCTATACCATCCAATGTTTCAAGTTTATACGCAACTGATTCCAATTTCTTTGATATTCAATACGGTCCCTCCCAACTTCTGTCCAGCTTTCCAACGTTCCTCTGCACTTTGATGCTTCTGAGGACGAGATCGTCTTCAAAGAATCCTCTTGGGAGGACTCGCTTGTTATGGGCCCGTTCCATAGTTCGCTGATAAGCACGCATCCGCGCGTAAATTGCATCTCTTTTTTCTTCGATCATTTCGAGGTCCAATAATCTCCTTTCACCATTCATATGCTCATCATATTGAGATATCCGAGGTGATCGGATGACAACCTCCACCGGGCTGACATCTTCGGTCCCATACACCAATGAGAAAGGTGATTCCTGGGTTGTTGAGCGAGGTGTAGTTCGGTATGCCCATAAGACCTCAAAGATGTGTTCAGACAATTTCCCTCCAAAATCATCTAATTTGGTCTTCAATCCTTTCAGGATAACCTTGTTAGATACCTCCGTAAGTCCATTAGTTTGGGGGTGGGCTACTGATGAGAAATGTTGGAGGATGCCCAACTTTGTGCATAGATCCCATATGCTCTTTCCACGGAACTGAGTCCCATTATCTGATATGAGGGCTCGGGGAACCCCGAAGCGGCTCACGATATTTCACCATAAGAAGTGTTCGATCACCTTCTCTGAGATGATGGCTACTGCTTCTGTTTCAATCCATTTCGAGTAATACTCCACCGCTACGATACAAAATTTTCTTTGCCCTATTGACCAAAGGAAAGGTCCGAGAATATCGATCCCCCATCTGTCAAACGGACAAGGCAATGGGGTAACCGATAAGGGAGCCCCATGCAGCTACGGGATCGGAGCATGGTACTAACATATGGCGCAACGTTTAGTGTATTTCTTGGCATCCCCAAGCATTGTTGGCCAAAAATATCCAACTCTAGTGATGCGGTGGTATAAAGATCGAGCCCCTGAATGTATGCCACATATCCCTTCATGAACATAAATCATGACGGCTTCAGCCTCAATAGGGGATAAGCAGCGCAGAAGCGGGCCCTCAAAGCTCTTTTTAAACAGGCGTCCGTCAACCAAGATGAATCTCTTAGCCCGAACTTCTATTTTTCTGGCTTTAGATTTGCCTTCAGGGAGATAGCCGTTTGAATGGTATTTAATAAAGAGATCCCTCCAATTGGGTTTACTAGGAGATTCAGTAGTGTTAATATTCAAGCCCTAGAGTTCATGGCATAGAGCCCCGATCTCTTCAATAGACTGTTCGGTCACTGATATCTCGACCGAAGGTCGCTCCTGGATGTGGACCGAAATAGTGCTCGGCTCTATGTCAGGTTTGCCCGCGGCCAATCTGGCGAGTGCGTCGGCAACCTTATTGTTATGGTCCCTTTTTAGGGGATACCAACAGTCGTCCGGTTCGTTTAGAAAACGAACTCGGTTCTGATTTGTTTTAAATGTGGAAGACGATTAAAAGCTGGAAATAAGTAAATGCACGGCGATGTATAGTGGAAACCCCAGGAATTGGGGTGAAAACCACTTGACTAAGAGCAGATTATGCTCTTAGCCTGTTCATTAATCGAATAATTCATAGTTAATATAGCAGAGGCTAAAGAAAATGACAAGGGAAAGAAAGCGGTAAGAATTCCGGCAAGGTAACGGCTTGTTCTTCCGCGTCCAAAGGGTCCTGCTATTTCCGTCGTCTTGCCATGTATTTATAGAGTTCATAGCGTGTGTAAATCACGCTCCGTAACCGCCTTTGACAAGTTTGTTAGAGGTTGTTATCGCGGGATATAAAACGAGGTTGGGACCGAGGCGTGGTCTGCGTGATCGGGCCCGAAGCGTGGTAAACGTGGGAAGGCCCGAAGTGTGGAAAACGTGGGTTGTGACCGGTCTGTAACCGTTCGGACCGAACCCAGGTGCCAGCTGGCAGAAAACGCTTTATTTCGTTAAGGTTATCTTCGGTCCTCTCGTTGAACATCGGGCCGCTCTTTCTTACGTGTGTAAATGGGCTGTGGGGGTTCGTTTTCATTATTTGAATCGGCCCAACGGTTGCTGGGCCTCACCCATCACAAGGTACCCATCTTAAAGTTCTCATCACTTATTTTGCTCTTGTGGCACGTGGTCAAGAGAAAACTCAATGAATTTTTTGGATAATTCCAAAACTTTGGCACAATATAACCTCATCATGGGGTCATGAGTTTCAAATCTCCCTGCGAACTGTTCCACTACTAACTTCGAGTGTGAGAACAATCGCACTTTGCTAACTCCCATATTTCGAGCCAAGGTCATTCCGGATAATACAGCCTCATATTCTACCACATTATTTGTTCCAGCAAAGGAAAATTTGACTGCGGAATGAATAAGGTCATCTTGTACCGTTGTTAGGGTAATGCCCGCTCCTCTTCCTCCGAAGGTCGACCCATCTACGTGGATCGTCCATCGATCATCCTCTTGGTTAAGATATATGGCCGATCGGATCATTTCAACCACAAGTCGGCTAGGACCTGAGCTTTGATCGCCCTTCGGGGCAAGAAATCCAGATACATAGCGCTGAGTTTGATAGCCCATTTTGCCAATCTCTCATTCAAATCCTTTTGTTTAAGGACCACCTTCCGAGGTTGATCCGTATAAACATAGACCGTTCGGCCTTCAAAATAATGTTTCAGCTTGGATACATCTTTTTTTAAAGCTAGCATGAATTTCTCCAAGGTAGAATATCTGGTTTCAGCAGATACCAGAGAATGGCTGACATAATAAACAAGTCTATGAATGTCGTCTTGGATGGTCACCAGAGCTGCGCTAACGGCAACTTCTGATACAGCAAGATACAACCCCAAAGGTTCATCACAAGTTGGACTTACCATCACCGGGGGAGTGCTTAAATAAGTCTTCAACTCGGAGAAGGCCCGATCGCATTCTTTGGTCCAATCTAGATGACTTGCTTTTCTTAGCACTCTGAAAAAAGGTAGAGCCCGATCTGTGGATTTTGAAATAAACCTGCTTAGTGCTATGAGTCGGCCAGTAAGCCTCTGAAATTCTCTTTTGTTTCTTGGAGGTTGCATATCAATGATAGTCTGCACCTTTTCAGGGTTAACATCTTTGCCATTCTCTGAAACGTAATATCCTAGAAATTTTCCACTTCGGATCCCGACGCAGCATTTGTTTGGATTTTGTTTAAGCTTATATTTTCGACATACTTCGAAACAACGAGACAAATAAAAAGGTGGTCTTCATTATTCATAGATTTAACAATCATATCGTCAACATAAACTTCCATCATATGGCCGATCAATTCTCTAAAGATTTTGTTGACCAACATTTGATATGTTGCTCTAGCATTTTTGAGATCGAATGACATAACCACATAGCAGTAAACTCTATCTTCGGTCATGAATGATGACTTCTTCTGATCTTCCTCTACTAGGAAGATTTGATGATACCCAGAATAAGCATCCATGGTACTCATCATGGTGCTACCAGACACATCGTCTACTAGTCGGTCGATATGCGGCTAGGGAAAAGGGTCTGACTCACAGCTTTTGTTAACATCGGTGAAGTCGATGCACATTCGCTATTTCCCATCTGGTTTGGAGACCACTACTGGGTTTGCGACCCATTCAGTATAGTAGATTTCTCTGATGAATCCCGACCGCAACAATTTATTCACCTCAACCCCGATAATCTCGATTTTTTCGGGAGAATAGCGTCTCCTCTTCTGCCTAACAGGCTTCGTTCCAGGCTCGGTGTTGATCCGATGTTCACTATCGGATCGGTCAATCCCCGGAACATCGTCCGGGGTCCATGCGAATATATCCACGTGGCTTCTCAGCAAGTGGATCAGTTCTTTTTCAAAAGCAGTGGCTAAGTGTGCCCCGATGCGAGTTGTTTTGGTTGAGTCGTCCTCAACAAGATTAATCAACTTGAACCCTACGGGTTCCATTGCTTGCCTCGGGTGCGGCAGCTCTTCTAGCAAATCGACCCGGACCCTTTTGATATGTGTCAATGATCGGCACGAGCTCATGTAGCATTGTCTAGCTACTTTCTGACCCCCCTTGACAGAAATAACTCCATGAATTGAGGGGAATTTGAACATCATATGATAGGTAGATGGGACCGCCTCGAACTTACTAAGGTCGGTCCGTCCGATAATGGCGTTGTAAGCCAAGTCGACTTCAACGACAATGAATTCCAGATCCTCCGATCGGTCCTTGGATGGTTCTCCAAGGGTGACTAGGAATAAAACCTTCCCGCATGGAATGACGCTCCTTTGGTCGAACGACCAAAGGGTTATATTAGCGATCGGGAGGTCATGAGCAGCAGCTCCCAACATTTCGGCGACTTCGCGCTTCATTAGATTGCATGAAGCCCCGATGTCCACTAGGATCCTGTGGACACGACGATTCCCGATGACTCCAGTGATGGTGAGGGGATCATCGCATGGATCGATGTTCCCTTCCCGATCGGCCATAGTAAAAGTGATATCCTCCCCGAAGGGAGGGGACCGTTCCGCTGGATTATATTTAACCAGCGCCACAGACTCGGAGCTCTCAGCGGAGTCTCCGCGCGCAGTTCTCTTTCGGTCCCGGACCGATTCATTTATTCTCAGACCACAGGAGATAACATAAATATCTCCGGCTATTTCTCTGGGTGCCGCCTCGTTTTGAGGAGGTTGGGCACCTGTTTCCGCAGGTGTAGGAGCGGCCTGCTCCTGTCTTCCACCTTCGTTTTGCGGGGCTCTATCGCCACGGCCCCACCATCTTCTTCTTCGGCCTTGACCACGGTTCTCTCGACCGTGTTGGCTCCTATCTTGCTCTGGCGGAGGAGATCGTCGGTCCTCCGTCCGATCATTATAATTTCGGGGTTGCCCCCGATTATCCCTTCCCCGCGGCATGTGACGATCGTCACCCTGGTGGCCCTTTCGGGGGGATTCTGCTCACTTGCCCTTTTGACCATTCCGGTCGGGCTTCTCTTTATTCATTGCCGCTACTGTCTCTTTCAACAGCGGGCACTTCAGGGTCGGGTGATCACGATTATGATGTAGTTCGCAATACACCCGATTGTCCTCCTGCTTCAGGGGGACATCTTTCTCACCTACAGCCGCTACTTCTCGCGACTGCTTCTTAGGGTAGGAAACCCTATGATCACCTGCGGGCTCATAATTCCCGCTAGGTTTCCGATAGCCTAGCCCCAACGCTTCATCCACCTTAATATACTTGTTGATTTTCTGAAGAAGTTTTCCCAAGGTGGATTGTGGGCTCTTTACCAAACTGGCCGAAAGGTCGCACGGTCCCAAGACCTGCTGTAGAATATCAATCTTATCCCGGAGCTCAAGTTTGATGTCCCGGGCGGTCCTATTGAATTTCTCCACGAAGGACCGAAGACTCATTTTTGCCGGGATATATTTTAACTGATATAGTTCCTGCCTGCTTCGGGGCGGTCCTACATTGGGAGCAAATTGCTCTGAGAATGCCAAAATAAATCTGCCATACGATTGTATGGATCGGGCCGGCAAATTTTTAAACCACGTTCGGGCGACGCCTTGTAATCCTACCGCGAAGATGAGGCACTTTAGCGAATCTGAGGCCCGAAACTTTCCCATGCGTAATTCAAAATCGGCAACGTGATCAATCGGATCACCGTCACCACGAAATGTCGGAAACCCCTCGGGGTTGCGATAATGCCGATCTGGGACTGCTGCCCAAATCTCTTCAGAAAAGGGGAGCATCAAATCTCACAAGGCGGCTGATACGCCTTCAGATTGTTGGGACGATGTCTGGGCCGCTTGCAGATTATGCCACCAGTCATCATCCTTACTTCGACTGATTGGGGCCTCCATGGCCCTATTGAATTAACCAGGATTGCGTCCCAGATTAGGTTCGCAATCCTTCAACGTACGCATGCTCTCTAACTCCCTGGTGAGCTCATCAATTCGCCGTTGCATCTGCTCCTGATCATTTCCAGGAGCGGGAGTTAGAGCCCTGGCCGGGGGAGGAGGGGTAGACCGATATCTGGGCCTCCTCGTTGTTACACCACGCCTGATGATTTCTTCGTCATCAGTGCTGCGCTCGTCAGGATCACTCTCATATCCTCTGCTTTTGGGAACAAGGCTCGAAACAGCCGGTGGTTCTGTTCCACTTCTCTCCGACGTAATCTTCAGTGCCACCTTCCTGACAACAGCTTCCAGATCCTGCAGAGTGAATGTTGGTGCTAGGAGACTATCGGGAAGCATGTCACTGTCATTTGTCGAAGTTCCAGTCGCCATGCCTTTGATTATCCTATCCCTGGTAGAAAACTCAAATGAGATGAGAGAATCGTCCCCACGGACGGCGCCAAACTGTTATGGTCCCTTTTTAGGGGGTACCAACAGTCACCCGATTCGTCAGCTAACAAACTCGGTTTTGATTTGATTTTTATGTGGAAGACGATTAAAACTAGAAATAACAAAGAGACGCAGCGATTTATAGTGGAAACCCCAGGAATTGGGGAGAAAACCACTTGACTAAGAGCGAATTACGTTCATAGCCTGTCCATTAATCAAACAATCCATACAGAATACATCAGAGGTTTTATGAAAATGACAAGGAATAAGAAAGCAGTAAGAACTTCGGTAGGGTAACAGTCTGTTCTTACGCGTCCAAAAGGTCATGTTATTTCCGTCGTCGCGCTCTATATTTATAGAGCTAGTGGCGTGTGTAAATCACGCTCTGTAACCGACTCTGACAAGTTTGTTAGAGGTTGTTGTCGCACGATGTAAAACGAGGCTGGGACCGAGGCGTGGTCTACGTGAACGGGCCCGAGGCGTGGTAAACGTGTGAAGGCCCAAAGCGTGGAAAGTGCGGGTTTGTAACCGTTTGGACCAAACCACGGAGCCAGTTACCAGAAAACGCTTTATTTCGCCAAGGATATCTTCGGTCCTCTCGCGGAACATCGGGCCGCTTTTCGTTAAGTGTATAAATGGGCTGCACTAGTTCGTTTCCACCATTCAGATCGGCCCAATCGTTATTGGGCCTCATCCGTTGCAGGGTGCCCGATCCTAGAGTTTTCATCAATTATAATTAATAGAAGTAAAGTTAAATGAGTCTTTTCTAAAATCACGATGATGTCAAGATGGTTTTTAAAGTTGTGATAATATCGCGATTTTAACGATTATAACATTGCAATTAAGCTTGTGTTTGTATACTATCAAAAATCATGATCTTGACATTGCATCGCACCTCACCGCCGTTTTAATCTAAGTTCCAAACAAATCCAGTGCAAGACAATGTTTCAAAGTTTGTGAATTGCATATAAAACTCCCGAAATTGATATAATGTACGTTGTTGGCTCCCATCATTTAAATGTTGTAAATATCATACTCTCAAAGTTTAAGAGTTGCGTGGTTGACCTTCGAATTTCCAAAATCCTGTATATTTGACCATAAGACTCGTTAATATTTGAACCGTCTTCGTAGTTTGTATTTGATTCATTAACCTTAAAAATATGTAATGACAATGTCTCCAAACTTTAAAAATAACGTATAAATTATCAAAACCACTTATATGAAAAATAACGAAAACTATGAATATTCATTAGAGGGTCATTCTTGAACGGTTTTGAAATTTCGAGGTTTTTCATGCAATTTACAAACTTTGGGGTATCGGCATTACACTATTTTAAACATTGAGGCAATGCCGTAATTTTCTCATTAGCTTAGTTCATTTCTAATAGTCTTCAAGGTTTAATAATTTATATGTTGTAATTTTTTAAATGACTAGTTCTATACTATTTAATTTTCAAATTTAATATAATTTTTAATTTTGATGTATGATATTTATCTTTTTATTTAAAATAAAAGTACTTTTTTACTCTAAAATTTTAGTTTCATTATTTTACCTTCAACACGTGACACAATTTTTATCAAGTCAACGTATTCGTTGCAACGCGTCAATGGGTTTGCATCGGCACATCCAAACATCATAAATTAAGTGTGTGTTCTGGATGAATTTTAAAAATGCATTATACATTATATAATGCATAATGCATTTTAAAAAACGTTAAAGAACACTATTAACTATTTTAAATTCACATTATCAATTAAAACACATTATGCATTTTAACAATTTACACTACAATCTAAAATCATGTAAATTCTTGATTTTTAAAACTCATTTTGCATTCCAGTATATCATTTACATATATACATTTATCTTAACAAATACATTCAATGTTTTCATACCGGTCTGGAATTATGTATCGATCCGGACCGGTATGAGTGATACGATCGGTATACCGGACGGTATACCGATCGATACCAAATTTTAATTTATTTTATTTTTTAAAAAATTAATATTTAATTAGTTTTTTTTGGATCAGACCCGAGAAAAATCATAAATCAACCCGAATACCCGGTATCGGGCAGTACGAAAAAAAATAAAAGTACCGAACGAAATTAAACACTGAATACATTTTTATATATATTATTTTTATGTTCCTAGGGCTAGAAGCAAGGAAGTCATACCGGTAATATACCGCCCCGATATATAGATCGTGATAGGTACACCGATATTTCGATATATAACCAGTATACCAACAATATATCAAAAAAGTCGTTCATAGTAGTCATTACCGTAACAAACGGTATTGATCGGTATGACTTCATTGGTAAGGAGTTCTTCCACTCCATTTTTTCGCCATATAAATGATATTTTTTCACAGATTTCTGATCAAAATGATTTATTCTTCTTTTTTGTTTTGATTCTTCGTTATTGCACTAAAAGATCATCAATTTGACATGTGTTAAAATATAATTTGAATTTTCGGGTTTTTTAATTGGGAAACAAAAATTTGATAACATTACTTTGAAATTTGTTGATTTGCCTTCTTTTTATATTTTTATTATTGTTAGATATCATACTCATTATTGGGTGATATTGAGGATGTTTTAGAATTTTTTGTAATTTATTTGATAGAATTATTACATACGGCGTATATAAAAATTTACTTATGATTTTATTGATATACCAAGAATATATTTGTCTTGTAGTGATCGACTTTCAAACATTACTTTATGTATGTGGTAAATATTCAGTCAGTTCATTTGTAAAGGAACTCTATAGTTTTATTTGATATTTATTTTATATTTAACATAAGGAGTATAATTGTCTTTTGACTACTATAAATAAATTATCATTCTACGTTTTTACATAACATTTTTTACATTAAAATGTTTAACATATTTATTCAGAATACTACATCAATTCTAATTATGCATTTTCATTATGCATTCTAATTATACATTTTATAATTGTACAGAACACACTCTAAGATCAATGATAATCTAATTATAGATTCAAATGAATTTCTTAAAACAACAATTTTTTTGTATTAAAATATCAAAAGTTTATTTTAACAATTATGAGTATATTGAACTAGTAAAATTTCCATAATTAAATTTAAGTGATTTTATTTAAACCCTTATAAATATAGTTTTGTCT
>RWGZ01001604.1:17686-29267 GCA_009725065.1 Utricularia reniformis
GTCATTGCTTAAGACACATTCTCTCAAATCTCAAAACGAAAAAATGTTACTCAGAGGCAGTCAAAAGCGTTGTATGGGCCGCTGCTAAATCCACAACAACGGGAGACTTCGAGCGACATATGACTACTCTTCGGGCTGTCAACCTACAAGCATGGAAGCAGATAACATCAATCCCTTCTAAACATTGGTCGCAAGCATTTTTTGATCATACGTCCAAAAGTTGTATCTTGTTGAACAATACTGCTGAAAGTTTCAACAAAATGATTTTAAAGGCTCGTCGCCAGCATGTTATAGACTTGTTTGAGGATATTCGAACTGTTATATCTGATCTTAGGCGTCGTCGATCCGAGATAGCATCTTCCATGAAAGGTTTTATTTGCCCTAAGATTATGAATGGTCTTGTTGAGATATCACGTTTAGGTGCAATGGGTGTTCTGATAAAGTCAGATCCTTATCGATTGACTTGGTTAGTGCATGATGATAGACATTGTTGCAATCTAGCGACACACTCTTGTTCGTGCAACCTATGGCAATTGACTGGTAATTCTTTGTTAACAATTTTATTTGAATAGATCACACAATAATCCTATTGATTTTTAATGGCTAGGTATACCGTGCAAACATGCGATGGAAGCTATCCAAAGGAAGAAACATCATCCAGACAAATACATAAGTCCATATTTTCGTGTTTCTAACTTCTTGGAGGCCGACTCTTTATCGTTCGAGGGTGTTCCAGGTCATGTGCATTGGCCTCTTAGTCAGGAAGATCCACCTCTTCCACCTATTTTTAGGAAAGTCAAGTGCGGAAGGCCATCAACGAAGAGAAAAAAGCCTATACACGAACCATCGTGACGATTCCAACATCGTCTATTGGATAAAAAAAGAAAAATGAGATGTGGTAAGTGTGGTGAATTAGGCCATAACAAGAGAGGTTGCAAGCAAGTGTCATCTACACATAACGAAAAGGTACTACATCGACTATTGTTTCTTTAAATTTACATGCTTGTTATACATTACCCCAATATGCGTATGTGATTATAATGATACACAGTCTGATGAATCATTCAAAGAGAAAAAATTTACCAATGACATGGAAGAACATGTATCACAATGTTACATGTGTTGTTTAAATTAGTGTTTATACATAGTCTTTTAAATATGTATATGTAATTAGAATGATGGACATTTCGAGAAATCATTCAAAGAGAAAAAGTTTACCAATGATATGGAAGAACAAGTACCGCAATGTTACATGTATTATTTAAATTAGTGTTTATAGATCGTCTTTTGAATATGCGTATGTGATTAGAATGATGGACAATTCGAGAAATCATTCAGAGAGAAAAATTTTACCAATTCCATGGAAGGACAGGTATCACAATGTTACATGTGTTTTATGCATTATCGGTTACGCTTCAATGATCTTCTTTAGATGGAAAATTCAAACATAGAAGTTACCCTACCAGTGGCCAACAAGGTGAACAAAGGATCCACCAATGAGAAAACTCAAAATGACAACTATGAAATTCCAACGCCAAAAGAAGTGGTTGAGGAAAATCCCGATCCAAGCACCATTTTATCCACAGGACAAGAGAGTAATATTTTACCATTCACGCCAACTAATGAAACGCAACGTTTGAAAAGAAAGGTAAGCATTTTTTTAACAATTTAAAATAAATGTTTATTGTATGTGACCAACTTTATTTGCTTCAGTCTAAAAATATTCCAAATGTTTAAGTCCGGAAGTCACGACGCATTGGAGTGCCAATGAACAAAACTTATGCATTTCAATTGAATGTTGTTCATGAATTTATCTCAGGTGACACCATTAAGATCAACAAAGTCACATATCACCAACATATCCAACCCCTGCAGTTGTCAAGTTCAAATGATGACAACGAAAACAACGATGGGCTTTGGAAGTACGGCGAGCTTGACACTTCCAAGTTTGAAACAATTCGCATGTAAGACAACCAAATTTATTAAATTTACGTGTGTTACTATCCTGCTATATATATGGTTGCCACAAGAGGAGTGTTTGTTGTCTACCTCCAGAACGTAGACAACAATATCATTGGATACTACATGAGATATTTGATGGATGCATCAGATCTGAAGAATTCTATGAGAAATTTGTAGGCTGTCAAAAAAAAGTAGACTAAAATAAGGAGTATGTGTTTGTTCAAATATGCGCCGGGTACGCATACATTCGTTTGCACACAGATATGTTAACATCGAAATATTGTATATTGCGTAATATATTTCAACACAAACAGTGGTCACTGGTCGTTGCTAATTCTACATCGCATATTACATTGTAAAGAACGATGGATGATAGTTCTAGACTCCTTAGGAAAAACACATCAATTCACAATGGATCAATCGATACACAGGTTAAACGACTACGTATTTTCTAATTATACCTTTATGACCTATATATTTGCTTTTTATAGGTTATATACATAATATGTCGTTGTTGAAAAATTATTCTTTTTTATTTCAAATGACCTTAGTTTATTTATTCCTTAGGTGGATGTTTGGTATCTGATCTAGTCTAAAAATATTTTGGGTTTTCCATCCCAAACTCCGGATAAAAACTCAATGGGATTAAAAACGTCCCCACGGACGGCGCCAATGTTATCGCTGCTAAAAATCAGCAATAACAAAATTTAGACCCCCTTTTACGGGTAGGGGACGAACGAAAAAGTAATACGAAAGCAAGAAGTAAAAATACACGATTTTTATAGGTGGAAAACCATTCTGTAAAAGAAAGGATAAAAAACCACCCCGGCCGTAGCCTTTAAATCCACTATAAACGTCAAGTTTGTAGATTACAATAGGAGAACATGACGTAGAAAACAAAAAAAAAAGATCATGTTTTGATGGCCGCAGTCGTAGGTTTTCCGGGCAAAAAAGAAAAGAATAGCGGCCTCCTCCTTAGGTCAAGAATTCAATCCCCCCTCCTTAAAACTTTAATCATGTTTATATAGGTGATTTGTCCAGCCCAATTATAACTCACTAGGCCCACCAATAATGGAGTCCAATAAATAATGATACATTAATCTCTAAATTAGACACAATGGTCTAATAAATAAGTTACCCGATCCAAATACCACGATAAGCTATAAACAATGTCAATCATCAAAATACCTTGATCTGCTTTATTTCTCGACTTGAGAATTACTATATAGATATATATGTGTTATCGAATAATAAATATCTCAGGGTAATATCAGTATCCTCCACAAGTTTGATGTTTCAACTACGAAAGATGACGTAGCAAACATTCCAATAATGTGGCCAACCGTAAGAGTATTTGTTTCAATATAAAATTAATTTGCTATATAATTGGTTCATTTATGCAGGTCCCAACTCAAAAGGGTGGAAGTGAGTGTGGTATATATGTATTGTACTTCATTGTTTTGTTTTTGCAGCAATCGCCTTCGTCTTTTGACATCGCATTGTATCCTGCTTGTGTAAGTCGATTTAATATGTATAATGGGTTAATTTGTGTACACGCGGTTGATAAATATTACATCTTATAGATGACTGTTTCTTGGTTTTGCGAAAAAGATGTTGAAGACTTCGCTACTATGATCGAGATAGCGAGGAAGCGTTGAAAGAACCTAAATGTTGTATTACTTTTTGATGTATGGATTCATCATGTACTTGTCTTGCTATTGGAATTTGAGTTTTGAATCATTTCATTGTATGGTACAATTCTATTTTAATCTTATAATCATTTGTTAATGTTAACCTCATTGGCAAATATATTATCGGTAAAAACATAATTCCTCTAATAAAACGATTTGAAATACATAACATTAAACTGTCATTCATATCTCTCGAAACAAATTATTGTGTAATACATGATGCACCACTATCTGTAATTCATGTTCGATCAAAAAAGTATACATGATCAAGATTTCTGCCGCAAATACATAATTTGTGATCTTTAACGGCGACATATATATGATTTTCGAACTTCAAGTGTCAAAATTGTTGAATTTAGTTAACTTGGAGGGTTCGTTGTGCAACGTATAGGCAACTTGAGGGGTAGTTTGTTATCATTTTGAAAGATAAAGGGTCAAAATATTGTCATTCTAAAACATTAAGGGCCATATTTAAACTTTAACAGTCGTTAGAGGGTCGACATTAAACGGTATTTAGAAGTTTATGGGTCATTTTTGCATTTAATCAAAGTTAGATGAACAGAAATACACATATTAGTTCAAATAGTGTATCACATCTGCAATTTCGAAACTTGGGGGCATGCCCTTTACACAGCTGTAACTTGAAGGGCCGCCTACAAACATCACCCCTTAATAAATTCATATCCAACTTTGGAACCCACAAAACATTTTCAACTTCCCTGATGACGAAAGGAGTGTTAACTTGTATGCTTTCATTTCCTTCTCCTTGTAATTGGAAACCATCACCAAATACAATCTTGACTTTGTAAAGTTCATCCAAATTCATGAAATACGATTTACAGCCCACCATATGTTGTGAACATCGAGAGTCAAGCATCCAAAATGATTGATTCATAGAGTTCATCTCTGAAAATGTAGCAAAGAGTTTCTCAACTTGAGTGTCAACTACAGCAGATGCTGCTTGTTGTCTTTTATCTGGACAGAACCTCTCTATATGTCCGAATTGCTTACATGATCGACATTGAATATCAAGTCGCCGCCAGCAAAACTTCTCAAGATGTGAATTTTTCTTACAGTGTGAACATATGGGAAACTTCTGTCTAAAATAGCTTGAGTCTCCAGTTGTTTTTCCCTCTTCAGATTTATCTATTCCGGTGTTGGTTCTAACAGTGACAAGAGCCTTTTCTCTTGAGTTTGATCCTCGGAGAATGTTGCGGTTTTCCACTGCCTGTAATGAACCAACAAGTTTCGACACTGTCATGTGAGATAGATCATTCTCTTTAAGAGTTGAAATTTTTCCTTCAAACTTCTTCGTAACACATCTCATTATCTTATTTGCAACTTTTACTTCAGGGATATTTTCTCCAAGTTAACGAAGTTTATTGACAATGTTAGAGACACGATCAATGTATTCCTTTATTTTTTCATGTTCCATCATCAGTCTTTGGTTCGTTCATCTCCTTCAAACTCTTCCTTTAATTTATTCCAAATCTCTTTTGCAGTTTTACATGTGAGAATTCTGGCCATGACACCATCATCTAGAGTAGCATAAAGTGAAGAAATTGCTTGTCCATGACGAGCCATGAGTTCGTCATTCTGATTCCATGCTCGTGAAGAGTCACTGTTTGTTGTAGTTGTAGGTATTGCTTGTGTCTCTACCACATCCCATAGCTTTGATGCGCGTAATGCAGCTTTCATCTGCAAGGCCCAAAGTGCATAGTCACTTCCATTGAACTTTGGTAGGGTGTCAAGGAATGTCATAGCTCCGATACCACGTGATAAACAAATCTGTCAGCTCTCAAATATACAGATTCTCAATCTTCAACACTCTGTAAATGATCAAAATATGCAGAACTCTCAATACTTGAATGGAAAGAAACTTTTATTCAAAAAGAACAACAGAACAATCAAATTCAACAAACAAGAAGAGAACAATGCTGAATTTAAAGAGATAATAGAGTGATTTATATAGCAAGTAAGAGATTAAATACCAATTAAAGTGAAATTGGAGATTCATCTCTAATTTCCTTATTATTGAGGATCACCATTTACTTGACTACATAAACTAGTATCATTTCTGTTTCCAGAGCATTCTCATCCTTCTTATACGATGGAATTAGTTTCATTCCTAATATCAAGGGGGAGTGTTAGAATATGATGCCTTAGGATATCATTTGGGCTTTGGTAATTATTGTATTGGGCTTTAAGCCCATTTAATGTATTTAAATATGTATATTGTTGTAGGGTTTATGCATGAAGTTGTAAGTTTTTATTAGTTGAAAAATTTCAGCCGCATAGCTTTTCGTTTCGTTTATTTCCGTTGCGTTTGCCGGAGTCTCGTAGCCGAATAAATGGCTACGAGCCACCGTCTAAACCGAATATATAATTCTCACAAACAGTCTACTGCATCTGCTAGTCTTGATATATATATATCCAGTCTTTTTCACCAAGTGAACTGACTGTAAATCTTTTGATAATCTGCGTAAATGTATCAATTCATTAAACCCTAAATCGATAAAGAATGTGAGCCTGACACGTAAGTGCGTACGTGTAGGCAAACACAAAGAAGAAATTCCTTCCGTAAGTCGACCGACAGACACAAAGAAGTATTTGCGATGCATAAATATGTAACCGTGGGCGAATTTGAACGTAGTGTAAATGCGGATCGGAAAAGAAGAAACTGAACTCTGGCGGCAACGGGGTTCTGGTAACTGTCCGTTTTGCGGCGGGAAAGTGGAGGTGGTGGACGTGGGAAAACGGTGGATGTTGTGCTTTATGGTTATATGTTACTTAGTGAAGCGCAGGTACATCTGTGGAGACTGTTCGCGCCAATTGGTTTTATATGATTATCATATATGACTCAACGAAACAATTATTTCCTTTGCTCGGAGGGATGAGATAGAATATCAAAAGGAATTTTTAGTCAAATTTTTTTTATTTGAATATTCAATATTGAATCACGTGTTGATTCGTTTTGAGTGATATGTTTTTAAATTCGTTTTCATGTTTTTTTTATAAACTCAATTTATCGTAAAGCAAGTGGTGATTATTCATAGCCACCTCATTTCTTGGGATATGGTGTAAGATGATGTTTATTTTGAACTCATTCTATAATTTATCGAGAGTTCGTTTGGGAAACGCAAACATTGAATATTGCGTGACTCGTGGTTCACAAATGCAATTTTTAATTTTTCAGGAAAAATTGACCACTCACGTTGGTTAAAAGTAAGTCACTTTTGTCGAACGCGATTCGGTATTTAATATTTTTAATAATTTATTATGTAATTTTTAGTTTATATCATATTTTGATATTCACAATGATTCAATGTATTTTATACGAATGTAAATAATGTATATGCATATAATTGTGCAATAAACATATTCCTATTGCATAACATATTATTATTTCATACCTAACTCGAATATCTAAACAAATAATGACATACAAAAGAAGTTAAAAACTAAAATCATCTAACCAAAATACAAAAATTATAAAAACATACAACGAAAATTTAATATTATATGAATTATATGTATTGAGTTTGTAAAGCATACTACAAAAACATACGTAAAAAATTTAACAATTTTTTGTATGTCATTATATATCTAGATATACGAGTTATATCAATAACCCAATAATGTATTATATAATAGTAATATATTTATGGTGAAATTATAAACATATATATTATTTACACTTTTATATAATACGATGATTCATGACTTGAATTTGTAACTATGATTTAAATTAGAAATATAAATCACATACAAAATTACTAAAAAAATGTAAAATTGAGCACTCATGTTTGGGAAACGGAGTCAATGCATCTTTCAACGTTCACGTTTTCCAAACGTCATTCACTACCAAAATTACAGTGTGTTCAAGATCAACTCCATTTTACACAATATCTCCTCGATTTCTTCTACTTATGTGACTCAGTTTCTTCTCCTTCCACCTTCTACCTCTCCTAGTATCTCATCGATATATATGAGGTTTTGTTCGTTGTCATTTGTTCCATTGCCCAGCATTCTCCGAGGCTTGTCAAATGTGGAATAGAGGTGACATTAGGTCTCACCAACTTAATTACCTAATTGTTCTAACCATAAAACAATTAACCTATGATTGTTTTTTATAATTATGTTTTGGGTTAGTATCAATTTTCATAGAACCTGAACTTGTATATCTTAAGATGATTTATCTCAGTTTTCAATTTATGGTTTAAGATTTAGACCAACTCTAAATCGGATAAATATAAATCAAATAATTTTAAATATATTTATACATCTTATATTTATTATTTTAAATTTGTAATTTAAATTCAAATCTAATCTTATATAAATTATTTTAAGTATTATTAAATTTTAATATATTTTAATTTTAGAACACACACTATTAAATAATTTTAATTAATAGTTTTCAGATCCTTATTATTTTTGTAATTTTCAAAATGATACGATTTGTCAATTTGTCAAATTATTTTTGTAAAGATGGTGACCTCGTAGTTGTAAAATTACGTGTGTAACCTCCAACTTACATAAATCGTTTAATTTTGATCCCTTGGTGTAGCAGCTTGTTTACGGTTTACTTAATGTGGTTTGCCGTGAGTGATTGGGCGTTAAAACACCAGCCTCTCCTTGAACAACCTGTGTGCTTGCATTAATTCCAATCATAAAAAGGAAAGAAATTTAAACAGAGATAGTCTTAGAAAAATAAGAATAAGGAATCGAACCCAGAGCAATTTATAAAAATCAGGAAGCAAAATGAGAAATAGAGGTGGGTGCTCTCGTTTACTAGACGGTGCTCTCGTTGCTTCTGCTTTTGCCGTTGTCGATCAGCTCCTGGTTCTTCTACAAGGAAATTAGTATTCTTCTACAAGGGTGCTCTCGGTATTTCTGTCGTTGCCTCATAGTTTACTACAAGGAAATGACGATACTGTGTTGATTTAAAGATTTAAGAACTTATGGAAAGTATTCGGTGAAAGGGGCATTAGGGATTTGGAAAAGATTGAACGATCAAAAAGTATTCATTATAGTAAAGTAGATTGTTTTTATAGTGGGCCAAGATGCACCACTATTCATTTGTCTTAAAAACGTAAATGCGACATTCGAAATAATAAAACAGATTCTTAACTGTAGCATCCAAACCTTCATCAGTTTCACCAACACCTCTTGACTGATGAGGGTATGACATTTTGAAATTCCTGACTTGAAATCACTTCAATCTTAGACATGTGATGGATAAATAAAGTTTTACCAAGGCTCTTAGTGAAAATATATGCTCGTTGATCTTTGGACTTAACATATTTGAATTCAATTTCCTTGTCTTTAACTGCTTCCCTCAATGTATGAAACTTTACTTTAATGTGCTTTTCTTTGCTGAAGTGTGTTTGATCTTTAGCGCAGCTTGATTATCTAGATGTAGTATGGTGGGTTGTTTCTGAGCAAGTTAATGTCTTCGAGAATATGTTGAATCCATCTGTTTTGATTCGAAGCTAAAGCAGCAGCAATATACTCCGATTCAGCCGTTAATTGGGCTACCTGTAATACCTCCGAAGCGTGCCGGCATGGAGGTTCGGTACAAAATGAGCAAAGCAACCGAGCATGGTTGAGATTGGAACGGGCCAACAACAAATCAACCCAATGTGAATAAAAACCAAGATACCTTAAGGGAAATAATGCAAGGTTGGGCCCGTGTCCAATACTAGATAACAAATGGTATTAGACCCAATTCAATAAGGAGTGATGCACTAAAGGGTCAAAGACATGACCCAAGTCCATGTCTTTGGATAAGGGGGGAATTTTAGTAGTGTTGACCACATAAAAACGGTAAATGCACAAGTTATGAGAGGAAATAGGAAACCCCGTGGTATTCAAGTAATGAGATTGGAATTAGGGTGCAAATTAGTGTGATTTTCTTGGAATTATGGAATGATTGATTAGATTGTATTGGAATTAGGTAAAATTGATTAGATTGTCTTGGAATTAGGGAGTGATTGACACTAAGGCATGACTCATGTCATGAACTCTATAAATACCGTAAGTCATGGCAAGAATTAGACACAAACGAAACTTGCCAAGGAGTTGGTGGTAGATGAGCGGGAGCAAGTACGACGAAGGGTAAGAGACTTTGCGTTTATGCTTATGTCCGGGAAGGGAGGGTCATGATATGAAGAACACTTTCGTCGGTCGTCGTGCCCTGACTAACTTAGTACGTGATAGCCTCGGCTAAGCGGAACGGTAAAGGAGCGGACGGTGGCGAATCGACGTAAGGAGTTCACCCTAAGATGGCAAAACGGTACTCACCATGTCATGTGGGTTACCGTGAACCACGAAGGGATAATGATACAACGAGGGTTCGACCACGTCAGGTAAAATTGATGCTCGATTCCTCGAAATGGGAGACCTTGTATGGGGCGAGGCAACTAAGAAGTGTGGATGGGTGGTTATGACCGGATTTTGGTTGTTAATGGCACCAACCCGAGTCATGACCAAGACACGCAAATGTGAAAGACCTTTTCGGGGACAAGGCAAGATGCGATGTATGATACGGGAAATTGGTGGAAAAGACCTCGCCCGGGGCGAGGCATCATGGTATGGAAAAGACCTTGCCTGGGGCAAGGCACTATGACGAGCTCGTGTAAGGACGGGCGGGATCAGACCCCTCGACCAGGGTATCTCCGGTGGCAACGTGACTAGGTCACGATAGGAGCCAAACTTGTTCACCCCAAGGGGGAACGCATTGATGTAGGGTGCGGTCGATTAAGACCGAACCTGAAGGCACCGTGGTATGGGACATGGAGTAGCCACCATCGGTTAACTCGAGACAAGTCTCGAGCATGGTATAGTATGATATATGGCATGACTATGGTAGAGGTATCATCGGGGTCATGGGCATTGCGCCGCGCTCGATGTGGGCGCGGTATTATTGCGGGCACGGACATAGGGTTATGTTAATCGTTGGTCTCTTGCTGAGTTATCAACTCATATGTGTGTTTATGATATGTAGGCTTAAGTGAACCCGAGCTTGATGGCGGTCATGCGGAGTGAAGAAGCTACCCATGGAAGGACGGGCCGGTGCAGTCATGTCGAACCTTTAAGTTGTTTTAGTCTTTTCCTTGTTATGTTGAACAATTTCCAATACATGGATTGGAAATGAAGTCTCGTTTTCCTCTTTTAGTTATAAATAAAGCACCGGTACTATCTATTTTAACCAATCTTGTTCCACGAGGCTTCGGGCGTGAATGTGCTTGGCCGACTGTTTGACTCGGACCAAGCTATCGTGGGTCCGGGTCGTGACAGTTAAAGTGGTATCGGAGCGAAGTTGAGTGAGTCTGGGAAACAACATGGGTAGCTTCCGCACGACACGTCGGGTTTTCAATAAATTAAGAAGTTGTAGAGGAGTACTAACCGTAGTGTTCACTTCATAGGAACCATATGGCCAGGAATAGCGCTACTAGCCGACGTGGGGGACGATGGACAAGAACGACCCCCATCATCGAAGAGATGAACCATGCAGACGTGATACTCGAACACCACGAAAAACTAAGGAAGAACCAAGTGAACACTTTCCATCCCTCATCCCAAATGAAATCACTATACTTAACATAAGTTTGTACAAACTATCAGAGCATTGGAATACAGGATTGTGCGCATTATAGGGATGAGGGATGAAATTAACCAACATCCCAAATGAAAAGGCCTCGTGCAATGGAAGACGAATCACTATACTTAACATAAGATCGTTCCCCGTCTATAGCCGATGTAGGGATTCGCCTAAGGTGCCCTCTCTCTCGCACCCCCGAGGGGACCTCACATTAATGTAAGGACCCCTCGGGGGGTGCGAGAAGAAAGGGCACCTTAGTCAAATCCCTACATCGGCTATAGACGGGGAACGATAATAGATTAAGTATAGTGATTCGTCTTCCATT
>RWGZ01001604.1:37850-61662 GCA_009725065.1 Utricularia reniformis
ATCTCACACCCTTGTTGGTGCAACATAGATATATTTAATTTCAATATAATTTAATATTGATCATATAGTATATTAATGATTTTCCATTCATTTGTGAAATCTTTTAACAAGTTTAGTGTTATTTTTTTATAATTTTCAAAGTTTTAGAACATATTTTTTCAAAATTTTAAAGTTAAAATGTTGAATACCATATGCTTAAAATACTAATATACAATAAATAAGAATCAAAAGATTATCTAATAACACATTTAAAGTAATATATAATAATTTGAAATTATACTTTTAATCTACATAGAATAATAATTTACTGTATTTTATCTGGTTTTTCTTCTTTAATTAATTATATTTAAACTATCGAAAGGATGCAATGATGCACAATATTTTTAATGAAACATGCGTATTTTGTTAAAGTTTTGTGATTTTACAGATTTTGTCAAATTTTAATTTGTCATTGAGAGTCCCTCAATGTTGTCTAATTAACAATTTAGATCACCAAATTTGTAAACTAGTTCTCAATGTTTGATTAAGGGATATATGTCCTCAAAGTTTACATTCAATACCAAATATAGTCATTAAAATTCATGAATTTTGATAAAATTAATTGTTATCTAAATTTCACAGCATTAAATTGGAATTAGACATATTTGGTCTCCCAAAGTTTCATTACTATGTCACATTCGATCCCCCAACTTTCATTTCATACAAAATTAAGGACTGAATTTGTCAAACTTTAATTTCGTAACAATTGAAATTAAATCGATCCATAAACTTTTATTCAGTTCCCAAAATTTAATTTTGTTCCAAATATCCAAAAAAATCACTATTTCTTATATTTCATAGTCATTACATGATCTTAGTATCGAATCGTTAATTTTGTTCCAACCGAAAATTTTATTTGGTTATCGAATCGTTGTATATATGTTGTCAAACCATTATTATAATTTTATTAATTTAATTTTTTGGGAAAATTTCACTTTTAGTCCTTCCAAATCAATTTTGATCATTCAATTAAAAAAAAATCAAATTAAGTTTTTCAAATTTGATGTATTATCAATTTTAGTTCAAATTAGTAAAATACCCCTAATTTCAAATATTTATAATACTTATGGTTAAAGTAACTTTCATCCTATATAAACAATCTTTTAAATTACGGAAAATATTAAACTCTATACAAAAATAACTTTTCGGTGAAACGATTCAAATTTTGTCGAAATTCCATACTAAAATTCAAAACACAAATTTATGTATTTAGAATTGTCTTTATATCACCAATATGTTGATCGGTACATCAATAACGGGTGGTTTATATTAGTCTTTATATCAATATCAAATATCATTTTGTTTGGTCGGACCCGTGTTAAATAATAAATATATTTTTAAAATTAAATATTTGAATATTAAAAATGTTATGGTCCCTTTTTAGGGGGTACCAACAGTCACCCGATTCGTCAGCAAACGAATTCGGTTTTGATTTGTTTTTTATGGGGAAAACGATTAACAATAGAAACAAGTAAAGGAGACACAGCGATTTATAGTGGAAACCCCAGGAATTGGGGTGAAAACCACTCGACTAAGAGCGAATTATGCTCTTAGCCTGTTCACTAATCAAACAATTCATACAAAATACAACAGATGTTTAATGAAAATGACAAGGAAAAGAAAGCAGTAAGAACTCCGGCAGGGTAACGGCATGTTCTTACGCGTCCAAAAGGTCCTGCTATTTCCGTCGTTGCGCTCTGTATTTATAGAGTTAGTGGCGTGTGTAAATCACGCGCTGTAACCGCCTCTGACAGGTTTGTTAGAGGTTGTTGTCGCGCGATGTAAAACGAGGTTGGGACCGAGGCATGGTCTGCGTGATCGAGCCCGAAGCGTGGAAAACATGTGAAAGCCCGAAGCGCGGAAAACGTGGGTGTAACCGTTTGGACCGAACCACGTAGTCAGTAACATTTTATTCGCCAAGGTTATCTTCGGTCCTCTCGCAGAACATCGGGCCGTTCTTCGTTAAATGTATTAATGGGCTGCACAAGTTCACATCCACCATTTGGATCGGCCCAATCGTCATTAGGCCTCATCCGTTACAGGGTGTCTGGTCCTAGAGTTCTCATCACTAGCCCCTCGGGCTTGATTGCCATCGTAGAGGTGATACAAGGCCGATCACATGATGTTTACACATTCGTGAGAACAGGGAACCGTCCCTGTAGGTATAGAGCGTCCACGGGACCGATCTTTCCCTTGAGTGTAGGAATTAATTTGTATTTAGAATTCAATAACGTATATTTATGTTATGTTTTTATTTTTATTATTTACTAATGTCCAGACCCGCGCCTCTTCCCATTCGATTGTTCAGCAGGCGTGATGAGTGTGTTTATGCTGCCATCGCATGTGACAATATTACGTGGCAGCTCACCACTGGTCGGGAAATTAGTATTTAAATCGGGGTTTTGGATATTGTTTCTCCTCATCGTTATTTCGCGAAGGAAGAATTGCCCCATTGAGTTCTCTGCACCCTGAATCTTTTTCACGCTTCACCCATTTCATTCCGATTTTCGTTAAGATATATACTATGGCTCCTCATAAAACGAGATACACATCCATGTTTGAGTTAGATATTGAGGAGTTTAGGTATAAATTTTCGATTCCGGCGCATTATTCCATCTGGAAGGGACGGGAAGATGTTCCATGTTTCTTTCCGGCGGAGATGAATGTGTCGGCATCCGCTATTCCGGTCAGTTACGCTTCTTTGAATTGTGGGCTCCGTTTTCCACTGCATCCTTTTGTAGCAGCCATTTTAAACGAAATACATTGCCCTACTTTTGCGTTATTTCCGGGTAGTTATGTGTATATAGTGTCGTTCATATTTTATTGCCACCAACAGAATAGGGCCCCGACCTTAAAACATTTTTTCAACCTGTTCTTGGTGGGGTCTCGGAAGGGTAAAGGTCTATTAGGATGCCGTAAACTATACTATATAGATGTGCGCACTAAAGAGTGCGCTATAGTGGATAAAGAAGAGTCTCTCCATGCGTGGGAATCTTGTTATGTGTGGATAACAGTCCCGAAAGAGGATATGTTGAAGGTGTGGCCAAGCATAACTCACCCACGCATAGGTCAGTTTGACCTAACCAGGTTCAACCCCTCTCGTCCGGACATAGCAAATACACTTGCGATGTTCCCCCCTCCCGAAGCATGCCTTAAGCGGACGGAGCTACTTCGGGAGAGAAGACTGCTTTTCCTCCCCCCTACAGCCTAACTCAACTCTCGAACTGGGAGTTAAGTCTCCTGTCTCATATACAGCAAGTGCAGGGAGAGCTCCCTGGGAGGAGGGAGCTCGACCGGGCTACTACAGCAGTGAGGGATCCATACTACTCAATGGATCCCGAACGGAATATTCTCACTGTGAAGGAGCCCCAGCCCCGAAGGGTATGTTTTCTAGTTCGGATCCATCAGAAGGATCGGGTATGAAGTAATGTTTTACTTTATCCTTTCCTGATCCTTATGTATTTGTTTTGCAGACTCGACTGAGACAATGCCTAGCTCACGTTTCAAACGTATGGCTGCTGCTTCGGTCCGTCCTTCTGAATGACAACACAAAGCATCGGGGAGTGCTGATGGGAGTGAATCAGCAACGGGGGGTACGCTGGTCCCATCGGGGTCCGGGAACCCCCCGATCCAAACTACCAGCGCGGACACATTGACCCTACGCTGCACAGGGCAACCTTCGACTGGGGAAGGGCCTGCGTTTCGGGTATTTGGAGTGGTAGAGGAGGTGATAACGGCTCGGATTCGCTCTCTGAGCTTATCCAGCCTCTATCAGATCGGAAACAACTCATTTATTAATGCTAATACTATTGTTTTATTGCTGCAGGGAGCCATTCCCGTGGAGAAGGTTCTCCCCGGTCCTCACCTTAAAGCGAACGTCTCCCTGCCGCCGGTCCCCTTGGGAAAAGGGAAAATGGCGACCGAGGCCGAAGCCCCGAAGGATTCCAAAAGGCTGAAGAAAGGGGAGAGCGCTTCGATCCCTACCAAGGGGATCGTTTTGAAGGAGCCTGCATCGGGTCCGAATACTAACTCCGATTGGGGAGTTGCTTTGGACTTGCTAGGCAGGTTCAGTAAGGGGAGGAAACTAATCCCCTAGAGAAGCGCTTTCCTGAAGGACTTCCGCCTTTACGGAGAGCAAAACCCAGATAACGTCCAAACAGACATGTCTGGGGAGGAGATCATGGAGGGTTTCCTCGACCTCACCACTAAGATAATTTTCTTTTATATGAAGGTCCGAAGCTTCATTTTTTTACCTTGTCATCTTATGTAGATGCTGAGGAAGGCCTTCACAACTGCCATCACCGTGGAGAAGAACCAGGGTGGCAGTATTGTGTCCCAACAAGTCCAAGATCAACTTGACCTTGCGAAAAGGCAAGTTGAAATAAAACATGGTGAGTTGGTCACGGTACGAGAGGACCGGGACCGACTAGATAATGAATTGTTAAGAGTTGGGACGGAGATCTCACTCTTAGCAGATAAAGTCTTTGAGCTGGAGAAGATAGGACAAACAGCTCAGGGGCGAATTTCTGACTTGGAGGCCAAGCTGCGGGCCAAGGAGGAGGAGATCANGCCCTGGCCGGGGGGGAGGAGTAGACCGATATCTGGGCCTCCTCGTTGTTACACCACGCCTGATGATTTCTTCATCATCAGTGATGCGCTCGTCAGGATCACTCTCGTATCCTCTGCTTTTGGGAACAGGGCTCGAAACAGTTGGTGGTTCTGTTCCACTTCTCTCCGACATAATCTCCAGTACCACCTTCCTGACGACAGCTTCCAGATCCTGCAAAGTCAATGTTGGTGCTGGGAGACTGTCGGGAAGCACGTCACTGTCATTTGTCGAAGTTCCAGTCGCCATGCCTTTGATTGTCCTATCCCTGGTAGAAAACTCAAATAGGATTAGAGAATCGTCCCCACGGACGGCGCCAAACTGTTATGGTCCCTCTTTAGGGGTACCAACAGTCACCCGATTCGTCAACTAACGAATTCGGTTTTGATTTGTTTTTGATGGGGAATACGATTAAAACTAGAAACAACAAAGAGACACATCGATTTATAGTGGAAACCCCAGGAATTGGGGGGAAAACCACTTGACTAAGAGCGAATTACGCTCATAGCCTGTTCACTAATCAAACAATTCATACCGAATACAGCAGAGGCTTAATGAAAATGACAATGAATAAGAAAGTAGTAAGAACTCCGGCAGGGTAACGACCTATTCTTACGCGTCCAAAAGGTCCTCCTATTTCCGTCGTCGCGCTCTGTATTTATAGAGCTAGTGGCGTGTGTAAATCATGCTCTGTAACCGCCTCTGACAGGTTTGTTAGAGGTTGTTGTTGCGCAATATAAAACGAGGCTGGTATCTAGGCGTGGTCTGCGTGAACGGGCCCGAGGCGTGGTAAACGTGTGAAGGCCCGAAGCGTGGAAAGTGCGGGTTCGTAACCGTTTAGACCGAACCACGGAGCCAGGTACCAGAAAACGCTTTATTTCGCCAAGGTTATCTTCAGTCCTCTCGCGGAACACCGGGCCGGTTTTCATTGTGTGAATAAATGGGCTGCACAAGTTCGCTTCCACCATTCGGATAATCGTTATTGGGCCTCATCCGTTGCAGGGTGCCCGGTCCTAGAGTTCTCATCACTAGCCCCCCGGGCTTGATCGCCATCGTAGAGGTGATACAAGGCCGATCACATGATGTTTACACATTCGTGAGAACATGGGACCGTACCTGCAGGTAGTGAGCGTCCAGGGGACCGATCTTTCCCTTAAGTGTGCGAATTAATTAGTATTTAAAACTCAATAACGTATATTTGTGTTATCTTTGTTATTTTTTAAATATTAATATCCAGATTTGTGCCTCTTCATATTCGATGATTCAACAGGCGTGATGAGTATGCTTGTACTGCCATTTTCTGGGGCAACATTACGTGTCAACTCACTATTGGTTGAGAAATTAATATTTAAATCGGGGTTTTGGGTACTGTTTCTTCTCATCGTCATTTCGCGAAGGAAGAACTACCAAATCGAGCTCTCTGCGCCCTCACTCTGTTTCACGTTCACCCCATTTCTTTTTGATTTTCGTTATGCTATATTCTATGGCTCCTCATAAAACGAGATACCCAGCCATGTCTTAGTTGGACATTGAGGAGTATAGGTCTAGGTTTTCGATTTCGGCGCATTATTCCATCTGGAAGGGACGGAAGGTAATTTCGGCGCTTCATTGACCTAACCACAAAGGTAATTTTTTATACATGAAGGACCGAAGCTTCACTTTTTTGACCTTGTTATCTTATGCAGATGTTGAGGAAGGCCTTCACAACTGCCATCACCGTGGAGAAGAACCAGGTGGCAGTGTTGTGTCCCAAAAAGTCCGAGATCAACTTGACCTTGCGAAAAGGCAAGTTGAAATCAAACACGGTGAGTTGGTCACGGTACGGGAGGACCGGGACCGACTGGAGAGTGAGTTGCTAAGAGCTGGGACGGAGGTCTCACTCTTAGCAGATAAAGTCTCTGAGCTGGAGAAGATAGGACAAACAGCTCAGGGGCGAATTTCTGACCTGGAGGCCAAGCTGCGGTCCAAGGAGGAGGAGGTTAACCAAGTCCAAGGTCGGGCCCAGGAGTAGAGAAACAAAATGAACGAGCTTCTCCTTCGGGCCCAAGAAGAGAAGGCAAACTTGGAGGAGGAGTTGACAAGAACCCGCACTTCGGCCGAAGGTTCGGTCCGGGAAGCAGTCCTAGGCTTCGCTTGGTCCCCCCTGTTATTCGCTTTGGTGGATAACATACACGGGGTGTATACTGCTAAATACCTGGATAACATGCGAGAGCAGGTTATAAAGCAGTTTGGGCTTTCCCCTTCGGACGAGCGATGGAAAGCGGTCGAGCCACTTGAGAGAGATGGCAACTTTCAGGTTATTCCAACTTTGGAAGAACCTGTTCTCGAAGAAGACCCTTTCTTCTATCTATTTGAAGAGATGGAGAGAGCGGTCAACCAAAAGGTGGCCGACCAGGAGGAAGAATTGAAGCAGCTCGCGGCCCGGACCGAACCGCAGGAGCAGGGAATTGAAGACAAGGAAGATGGGCAGGACAATTAGAATTTCAATTATATTTTGTACCTGCTTTGCTCATTGTTTTCAATATACAACTCTTTCCTCTCAACTTTTGTCTCTTTAATTGCCAGATCAAAGTGTTATAACTAACTTTAAAGTGAATTAATATGTTTCAAATTAACTAGAGTGTTTTAACCACCAAGTATAAAATCGGGGATACTTATAGGGTGTTAACCCATCGGCCCCAGAAATTAGGTTTGGCTTACTCATGTCAATTCTGATTGGATCGGTCGTTTTACATTGTATGCGGATCACTCTTATTCCGTCCTTGGAATCAATACTTGATTGGAGAGGCGCGGTCTAGGTTCAATATGAGTTATTATAAGCTTTGGCCGAACCTTGGTTCTACTGAAGTCCCGTAGGTTATATTGGCTAAGCTTTTGCTCATAACATGTCCCATACTAGGACCGAATTCGTGTTTCGATATGTTGGCCCTTCCCATTCCTCTTTTCGAGGCAGATTTCGTAAGTACAAGGGCCATTTCTCAAGAACGAATGCCGTTGAAGGGTGTGTTTTAGTTCGTAATGAGTTCTGGGAGAATCGCAACATATCCATGGGACTAGGCAAGTGCAGGAGCATCTGACTTGTCAGAGCGGTCACTACAACTTGGGAGCCTTGCGGATAAGAAGCTTCTGTCACCAGTCCAGATTCGTCCTAAGTCACCCAACTTCAAGATCGGTCCATCACTCAATTAGAAATAATTTGTTTTGTACTTACTTGTTATCGGCTTACGCTTAAAGGAATGTACGTTTATTAAGTCAAACAGGTTAATCGAAAGTTCACAAGAAATATCGCCTTAAGTTCATGACATTCCAAGTTCGGGGGACCTCTATACCATCCAATGTCTCAAGTTTATACCCACCTGATTCCAATTTGTTTGATATTCGATATGGTCCTTCCCAATTTCTGTCCAGCTTTCCAACGTTCCTCTATGCTTTAACGTTTCAGAGGACGAGATCGCCTTCAAAGAATTCCCTTGGGAGGACTCGCTTGTTATGGGCCCGTTCCATAGTTCGCTGATAAGCACGCANTCTGTCCAGCTTTCCAACGTTCCTCTGTACTTTAACATTTCTGAGGACGAGATCGCCTTCAACGAATTCCCTTGGGAGGACTCGCTTGTTATGGGCCCGTTCCATAGTTCGCTGATAAGCACGCATCCGCGCGTAAATTGCATCTCTCTTTTCTTCGATCATATCGAGGTCCAATAATCTCATTTCACCATTCATATGCTCATCATACTGAGATATCCGAGGTGATCAGATGGCAACCTCCACCGGGCTAACAGCTTCGGTCCCATACACCAATGAGAAAGGTGATTCCTGGGTTGTCGAGCGAGGTGTAGTTCGGTATGCCCATAAGACCTCATAGATGTGTTCATGTCATTTCCCTCCGAAATCTTCTAACTTGGTCTTCAATCATTTCAGGATAACCTTGCTAGATACCTCTGTAAGTCCATTAGTTTGGGGGTGGGCTATTGATGAGAAATGCTGGATGATGTCCAACTTGGTGCATAGATCCCGTATTCTCTTTCAACGGAACTGAGTCCCATTATCTGATATGAGCGCTCGGGGTACCCGGAAGCGGCTCACGATATTTCTCCATAAGAAGTGTTTGACCACCTTCTCTGAGATGATGGCTACTGCTTCTGCTTCAATCCATTTCGAGTAATGCTCCACGGCTACGGTACAAAATTTTCTTTGCCCTATTGACCGAGGGAAAGGTCCGAGGATATCGATCCCCCATCTATCAAACAGACAAGGCAATGGGGTAACCGATAAGGTTGCCCCAGGAAGCTGCGACATCGGAGCATGATACTGACATATGGCTCAGCGTTTAGTGTATTTCTTGGCATCCGCAAGCATTGTTGGCCAAAAATATCCAACTCTAGTGATGTGGTGGTATAAGGATCGAGCCCCTGAATGAATGCCGCATATCCCTTCATGAACATAAATCATGACAGCTTCAGCCTCAATAGGGGATAAGCAGCGTAGAAGCGGGCACTCGAAGCACTTTTTAAATAGGCGTCCGTCAACCAAGATGAATCTCTTAGCCCAAACTTCTAGTTTTCAGGCTTCAGACTTATCTTCAGGGAGATAGCCGTTTGAAAGGTATTTAATAAAGGGGTTCATCCAATTGGGTTCCCCCGGAGATTCAGTAGCGTTAATACTCAAGCCCTGGAGTTCATGGCATAGAGCCCCGATCTCTTCAATAGACTGTTCGGTCACTGATATCTCGACCGAAGGTCGGTCCTGAATATGGACCGAAATAGTGCTCGGCTCTATGTCAGGTATGCCCGCGGCCAATCTGGCGAGTGCGTTGGCAACCTTATTTTGCTCTCGTGGCACGTGGTCAAGAGAAAACTCACTGAATTTTTTGGATAATTCCAGAACTTTGGCACAATATAACCTCATCATCGGGTCATGAGTTTCAAATCTCCCTGCGAATTTTTCTACTACTAACTTCGAGTCTGAGAACATTCGCACTCTGCTAACTCCCATTTTTCGAGCCAATGTCATTTCTGATAATACAGCCTCATATTCTACCACATTATTTGTTCCAGCAATGGAAAATTTGACTGCGGAATGAATAAGGTCACCTTGTACCGTTGTTAGGGTAATGCCCGCTCCTCTTCCTCCGAAAGGTCGACCCATCTACGTGGATTGTCCATCGATCATCCTCTTGGTTAAGATATATGGCCGATCGGGTCATTTCAACCACAAAGTCGGCTAGGACCTGAGCTTTGATCGCCCTTCGGGGCAAGAATTCCAGATACATAGAGCTGAGTTTGATAGCCCATTTTGCCAATCTCTCATTCAAATCCTTTTGTTTAAGGACCACATTCAGAGGTTGATCCGTATAAACATAGACCGTTCGGCCTTCAAAATAATGTTTCAGCTTGGATACAACTTTTTTCAAAGCTGGCATGAATTTCTCCAAGGTGGAATATCTGGTTTCAGCAGATACCAGAGAATGGCTGACATAATAAAAAGGTCTATGAATGTCGTCTCGGATGGTCACCAGAGCTGCGCTGACGGCAACTTCTGATACAGCAAGATACAACCCCAAATGTTCATCACAAGTTGGACTTACCATCACCGGGGGAGTGCTTAAATAAGTCTTCAGCTCAGAGAAGGCCCGATCGCATTCTTCGGTCCAATCTAGATGGCTTGCTTTACTTTGCACTCTGAAAAAAGGTAGAGCCCAGTGTGTGGATTTTGAAATAAACCTGCTTAGTGCGGTGAGTCGGCCAGTATGCCTCTGAAATTCTCTTTTGTTTCTTGGAGGTTGCATATCAATGATAGTCTGCACCTTTTCAGGGTTAACCTCTATGCCTTTCTCTGAAACGTAATATCCTAGAAATTTTCCACTTCGGATCCCGAAGCAGCATTTGTTTGGATTTAGTTTAAGCTTATATTTTCGGCATACTTCGAAACAACCAGACAAATAAGAAAGGTGGTCTTCATCATTTATAGATTTAACAATCATATCGTCAACATAAACTTCCATCATATGGCTGATCAATTCTCTAAAGATTTTGTTGACCAACCTTTGATATGTTGTTCCAGCATTTTTGAGACCGAATGACATAACCACATAACAGTAAATTCCATCTTCGGTCATGAATGATGACTTCTTCTGATCTTCTTCTACTAGGATGATCTGATTATACCCAGAATAAGCATCCATGGTACTCATCATGGTCCTACCAGACACAGCGTCTACCAGTCGGTCGATATGCGGCAAGGGAATAGGGTCCGACTCACAGCTTTTGTTAACATCGGTGAAGTCGATGCACATTCGCCATTTCCCATCTGGTTTGGAGACCACTACTAGGTTTGCGACCCATTCAGTATAGTGGATTTCTATGATGAATCCCGACCGCAGTAATTTATTAACCTCAGCCCGGATAATCTCAATTTTTTCGGGAATATAGCGTCTCCTCTTCTGCCTAACAGGCTTCGTTCCAGGCTCGGTGTTGATCCGATGTTCACTATCAGATCGGTCAATCCCCAGAACATCGTCCGGGGTCCATGCGAATATATCCACGTGGCTTCTCAGCAAGTAGATCAGTTCTATTTCAAAAGCAGGGGCTAAGTGTGCCCCGATGCGAGTTGTTTTGGTTGAGTTGTCCTCAACCAGATTAATGAACTTAAACCCTACGGGTTCCATTGCTTGCCTCGGGTGCGGCGGCTCTTCCAGCAGATCAACCCGGGCCCTTTTGATAGGTGCCAATGTTCGGCACGAGCTCATGTAGCATTGTCTGCCTACTTTCTGATCCCCCTTGATAGAAATAACTCCATGAATGGAGGGGAATTTGAGCATCATATAATAGGTAGATGGGACCGCCTCGAACTTACTAAAGCCGGTCCATCCGATAATGGCGTTGTAAGCCAAGTCGACTTCAACGACAATGAATTCCAGATCCTCCGATAGGTCCTTGGATGGTTCTCCAAGGGTGACTGGGAATAAAATCTTCCCGCATGGAATGACGCTCCTCTAGTCGAACGACCAAAGAGTTATATTAGCAATCGGGAGGTCATGAGCAGCAGCTCCCAACATTTCAGCAACTTCGCGCTTCATTAGATTGCACGAAGCCCCGGTGTCCACTAGGACCCTGTAGACACGACGATTCCCGATGACTCCAGTTGTAATAGCCAGGAGAAAGGTATGTCGGAATGATAGTAGGGAATATAGTGATAAAGTCTAAAGGAGAAATAACGAGGGATACGGGAACGAAAGAACGATAAAGAAACGAAAAGATTGAAAAGTAAAGCAAAAGATAAAGGAGGAGTAAAAATGAAAAGTGAGAGGGGTCAAAATGTGAATTAGGGAAGTTAAAATGTCTATAAATAGGGGTTAGAAGACCCAAAAACCAAGTCATTTATCACTAAACCACGAAAACGTACGGAAAAACGTCAAAGCACTAAATTATCGCGGAAATGTCTAGAGCAGTACAAATTGTCGCGAAAATTTTCTATGCAGCTTTATCGCGGAAATTTTGGTAAGCAACTTTGTCGCGAAAAATGATTAACGTGGAGAATTATCGCGAAAAACGATTAACGTGGAAAATTATCGCGAAAACTGCCAACGTTGAAAATTATCGCGGATTTCTTCGAAGAGGAAAATTGTCGCGGAAATGCAGAGTTTGATAAATTATCGCGAAAAACCAAACCGTGTGTCGTTTTGTCGCGGATTTCAGGAACATAATAGCTTTATCGGGGAAACATACAATTATGGTTTTTTCGTCGCATTTCAATGTCGGATCGTGAAAGAGAAAGATACGAAGGGTCTACGGTAACCAAACAGTCAATAATAAGATAATTACGTCAAAAAATGAAGTACTGAAACATGTTACGGATTGCAGGGAAGCACCAGAGATTATAACAAGTGAAAAACAACATGTAAGCGGAGTGAACACAATGTAGTAAGGGAAGGTTCAGACTTAGGGAACGGGATTGGGTCATTAAGGAAGAAATAAAAAGACACGAATGAATAAGATAAATGTTAATAAGACTTGGGGTGAGGAAGGATGGACCGTCCGACCGAACCCAACATCGTGCCTAGTACACGATTCGCCAAAGGAAGGGCATGTCTGATGAAGGGAACGATAAGTTCCAAGATGGAAAGATACGTACGAAAAGGACAGAACGGGTCCGGGTGGAAAAAGGGGTAGCGCCTATGTAACCACCCTCGGAAGGAAAGCATTTGGCCCGTCGAGTCATCCAACAGCTAACGGTTGGCTTGGGCGGGACAGGTACCGAGCATGTTTCTCTCGGCAACAGTAAAGTTAAAGTATGATGGGAATGATAAGGGTAAAAGAAGAAGAAAATAAGAAATCGGTTAAAAGGAATGATTCACGCGTGTGTGTGCGGTTTAATTAAGAAATGAAAGATAATGTTTAGCGGGTGTGAAGTTTCCTTTAATAAATTGTGACCGCTTTACAGATTTTGTAGGTGACCCGGATGAGGTATGAGATGGCGTGGGAAGGAGGTCGTCGGTTGTCCGGTGATAGAGTCCGGTCTTTTTGAGAACACTCTAAATTATGATGTCGAACTTTAATGTTTTCGAACTACGTTTTAAGTTTGCATTCGAATGTTTTCGTTTTATTTAGCACGTTTTAACAAAACAGCTAGGCCCAAATTAGGGTCGTTACNAGATACATAGCGCTGAGTTTGATAGCCCATTTTGCCAATCTCTCATTCAAATCCTTCTGTTTAAGGACCACCTTCAGAGGTTGATCTGTATAAACATAGACCGTTCGGCCTTCAAAATAATGTTTCAGCTTGGATACAGTTTTTTTCAAAGCTAGCATGAATTTCTCCAAGGTGGAATATCTGGTTTCAACAGATACTAGAGAATGACTGACATAATAAACAGATCTATGAATGTCATCTCGGATGGTTACCAGAGCTGCGATGACAACAACTTGTGATACAACAAGATACAACCCCAAAGGTTCATCACAAGTTGGATTTACCATCACCGGGGGAGTGCTTAAATAAGTCTTCAGCTCGGAGAAGGCCCGATCGCACTCTTCGGTCCAATCTAGATGGCTTGCTTTTCTTAGCACTCTGAAAAAAGGTAGAGCCTCGTCTGTGGATTTTGAAATATAACTGCTTAATGCGGCGAGTCGACCAGTAAGCCTCTGAAATTCTCTCTTGTTTTTTGGAGGTTGCATATCAATGATAGCATGCACCTTTTCAGGGTTAACCTTTATGCCTTTCTCTGAAACGTAATATACTAGAAATTTTCAACTTCGGATCCCGAAGCAGCATTTGTTTGGATTTAGTTTAAGCTTATATTTTCGGCATACTTCGAAATAACGAGACAAATAAGAAATGTGGTCTTCATCATTCATAGATTTAACAATCATATCGTCAACATAAACTTCCATCATATGGTCGATCAATTCTCTAAAGATCTTATTGACCAACCTTTGATATGTTGCTCCAGCATTTTTGAGACCGAATGGCATAACCACATAACAGTAAACGCCATCTTCGGTCATGAATGATGACTTCTTCTGATCTTCTTCAGCTAGGAAGATCTGATGGTACCCAGAATAAGCATCCATGGTACTCATCATGGTGCTACCAGACACAGCGTCTACCAGTCGGTCGATATGCGGCAAGGGGAAAGGGTCCGACTCACAGCTTTTGTTAACATCGGTAAATTCGATGCACATTCGTCATTTCCCATCCGGTTTGGAGACCACTACTGGGTTTGCAACCCATTCAGTATAGTGGATTTATATGATGAATACCGACCGCAGCAATTTATTCACTTAAGCTCGGATAATCTCGATTTTTTCGGGAGAATAGCGTCTCCTTTTCTGTCTAACAGGCTTCGTTCCAGGCTCGGTGTTGATCCGATGTTCACTATCGGATCGGTCAATCCCGGAACATCGTCTGGGGTCCATGCGAATATATCCACGTGGCTTCTCAGCAAGTGGATCAGTTCTTTTTCAAAAGCAGTGGCTAAATATGCCCCAATGCGAGTTGTTTTGGTTGAGTAATCCTCAACCAAGTTAATCAACTTGAACCCTACAGGTTCCATTGCTTGCCTCGGGTGCGGCGGTTCTTCCAGCAGATCGACCCGGGCTCTTTTGATAGGTGCCAATGTTCGGCATGAGCTCATGTAGCATTGCCTATCTACTTTCTGATCCCCCTTGACAGAAATAACTCCATGAATGAAGGGGAATTTGAGCATCATATGATAGGTAGATGGGACCGCCTCGAACTTACTAAGGCCGGTCAGTCCGATAATGGCGTTGTAAGCCAAGTCGACTTCAACGACAATGAATTCCAGATCCTCCGATCGGTCCTTGGATGGTTCTCCAAGGGTGACTGGGAATAAAATCTTCCCGCATGGAATGACGCTCCTTTGGTCAAACGACCAAAGAGTTATATTAGTGATCGGGAGGTCATGAGCCGCAGCTCCCAACATTTCGGCGACCTCGCGCTTCATTAGATTGCACGAAGCTCCGGTGTCCACTAGGATCCTGTGGACACGACGATTCCCGATGACTCCAGTGATGGTAAGGGGATCATCGCATGGATCGATGATCCCTTCCCGATCGGCCATGGTGAAAGTGATATCCCCCCCGAATGGAGGGGACCGTTCCGCTGGATCATATTTAACCAGCGCCACAGATTCGGAGCTCTCAGCGGAGTCTCCGCGCGCGGTTCTCTTTCGGTCCCGGACCGATTCATTTATTCTCAGACCACCGGAGATAACATAAATATCTCCAGCTACTTCTCTCGGTGCCGCCTCATTTTGAGGAGGTTGGGCACCAGCTTCCGCAGATGGAGGAGCGGTCTGCTCCTGTCTTCCACCCTCGTTCTACGGGGTTCTGCCGCCACGGCCCCGCCATCTTCTTCTTCGGCCCTGACCACGGTTCTCTCGACCGTGTTGGCCTCTATCTTGCTCTGGAGAAGGAGAGCGTCGGTTCTCCGTCCNACCACTACTGGGTTTGCAACCCATTCAGTATAGTGGATTTCTCTGATGAATCCCGACCGCAGCAATTTATTCACCTCAGCCCGGATAATCTCGATTTTTTTGGGAGAATAGCGTCACCTTTTCTGCCTGACAGGCTTCGTTCCAGGCTTGGTGTTGATCCGATGTTCACTATCGGATCGATCAATCCCCGGAACATCGTCCGGGGTCCATGCGAATATAACCACGTGGCTTCTCAGCAAGTAGATCAGTTCCTTTTCAAAAACAGGGGCTAAATGTTCCCCGATGCGAGTTGTTTCTGTTGAGTCATCCTCAACCAGGTTAATCAACTTGAACCCTACGGGTTCCATTGCTTGCCTCGGCTGCGGCGGTTCTTCCAGCAGATCGACCCAGGCCCTTTTGATAGGTGCCAATGTTCCGCACGAGCTCATGTAGCATTGCCTAGCTACTTTCTGATCCCCTTGACAGAAATAACTCCATGAATGGAGGGGAATTTGAGTATCATATGACAGGTAGATGAGACCGCTTCGAACTTACTATGGCCGGTCCGTCCGATAATGGTATTGTAAGCCAAGTCGACTTCAACGACAATGAATTCCATATCCTCCGATCGGTCCATGGATGGTTCTCCGACGGTGACTGGGAATAAAATCTTCCCGCATGGAATGATGCTCCTCTGGTCGAACGACCAAAGAGTTATATTAGCGATCGGGAGGTCATGAGCAGCAGCTCCGAACATTTCGGCGACCTCGCGCTTCATTAGATTGCACGAAGCCCCGGTGTCCACTAGGAAACTTCTGATACCACGATTCCCAATGACTCCAGTGATGGTAAGTGGATCATAGCATGGATCGATGATCGCATCCCGATCGGCCATGGTGAAAGTGATACCCTACCCGAAGGGAGGGGACCGTTCCGCCGGATCATATTTAACCAGCGCCACAGATTCGGAGCGCTCAGCGGAGTCTCCGCACGCAGTTCTATTTCGGTCCCGGACCGATTCATTTATTCTCAGACCACCGGAGATAACATAAATATCTCCAGCTACTTCTCTGGGTGCCACCTCATTTTGAGGAGGTTGGGCACCAGTTTCCGCAAGTGGAGAAGCAGCCTGCTCCTGTCTTCCACCCTCGTTCTGCGGGGCTCTGCCGCCACGGTCCCGCCATCTTCTTCTTCGGCCTTGACCACGGTTCTCTCGACCGTGTTGCCTCTTTCTTGTTCTGGCGGAGGAGACCGTCGGTCCTCCGTCCGATCATTATAATTTTGGGGTTGTCCCCGATTATCCCTTCCCCGCGGCATGTAACGATCATCACCTTGGTGGCCCTTTCGGGGGGATTCTGCTCGCTTGCCCTTCTGACCATTCCGGTCGGGCTTTTCTTTATTCATTGCCGCTACCGTTTCTTTCAACAGCGGGCACTTCAGGGTCGGGTGATCGCGATTATGATGTAGTTTGCAATACACCCGATTGTCCTCCTGCTTCGGGGGGACATCTTTCTCGCCCACAACCGCTACTTCTCGCGACTGCTTCTTAGGGAAGGAAACTCTATGATCACCTGCGGGCACAGAATTCCCGCTTGGTTTCCGATAGCCTAGCCCCAGCGCTTCATCCACCTTAATATACTGATTGATTTTCTGAAGAAGTTTTCCAAAGGTGGACGATGGGCTCTTTACCAAACTGGCCGAAAGGCAGCATGGTCCGAAGACCTGCTGTAGAATATCAATCTTATCACGGAGCTAAAGCTTGATGCCCCGGGCGGTCCTATTGAATTTCTCCATGAAAGACAGAAGACTCATTTTTGCTGGGATATATTTCAACTGATATAGTTCCTGCCTGCTTCGGGGTGGTCCTACATTTGGAGCAAATTGCTCTGAGAAATCCAAAATAAATCCGCCATACGATTGTATGGATCGGGCCGGCAAATTTTTGAACCACGTTCGGGCGTCGCCTTGTAATCCTGCCGCCAAGATGCTGCACTTTAGTTAAACTGAGGCCCATACCGTTCCCATGCGTAATTCAAAATCGGCAACGTGATCGATCGGATCACCGTCACCACGAAATGTGGGCAACCCCTCGGGGTTGCGATAATGCCGATCTGGGACTACTGCCCAGATCTCTTCAGAGAAGGGGAGCATCAAATCTACCTAGGTGGCTGATACGCCTTAAGATTGTTGGGACCGCATGCAGATTATGCCACCAATCATCATCCTTATTTCGCTCTATTGGGCCTCCATGGCCATGTTGAATCAACCAGGATTGCGCCCCAGATTAGGTTCGCAATCCTTCAACGCACGCATGCTCACCAACTCCCTGGTGAGCTCGCCAATTCGTCGCTGCATCTGCTCCTGATCATTTCTATGAGCGGGAGTTAGAGCCCTAGCCGGGGGGGAGGAGTAGACCGATATCTCGCCCTCCTCGTTGTTACACCAAGCCTGATGATTTCTTCATCATCAGTGCTGCGCTCGTCAGGATCACTCTCATATCCTCTGCTTTTGGGAACATGGCTCGAAACAGCCAGTGGTTCTGTTCCACTTCTCTCCGACGTAATCTCCAGTACCACCTTCCTAACGACAGCTTCCAGATCCTGCAGAGTGAATGTTGGTGCTGGGAGACTGTCGGGAAGCATGTCACTATCATTTGTCGAAGTTCCAGTCGCCATGCCTTTTATTATCCTATCCCTGGTAGAAAACTCAAATGAAATTAGAGAATCGTCCCCACGGACGGCGCCAAACTGTTATGGTCCCTTTTTAGGGGGTACCAACAGTCACCCGATTCGTCAGCCAACGAACTGGGTTTTGATTTGTTTTTGATGGGGAATACGATTACAACTAGAAACAATAATGAGACACAGCGATTTATAGTGGTAACCCTATAAATTGGGGAGAAAACCACTTGACTAAGAGCGAATTACGCTTATAGCCTGTTCACTAATCAAACAATTCATACAGAATACAACAGAGTCTTAATGAAAATGACAAGGAATAAGAAAGCAGTTAGAACTCCGACAGGGTAACGGCATGTTCGTACGCGTCCAAAAGGTCCAGCTATTTCCGTCGTCGCGCTCTGTATTTATAGAGCTAGTGGCATGTGTAAATCACGCTCTGTAACCGCCTCTGACAGGTTTGTTAGAGGTTGTTGTCGCGCGATGTAAAACGAGGCTGGGAACGACGCGTGGTCTGCGTGAACGGGCCCGAGGCGTGGTAAACGTGTGAAGGCCCGAAGCGTGGAAAGCGTGGGTTTGTAACCTTTTGGACCGAACCACGGAGCCAGTTACCAGAAAACGCTTTATTTCACCAAGGTTATCTTCGGTCATCTCGCGGAACATCATGCCGCTTTTCGTTAAGTGTATAAATGGGCTGCACGAGTTCCCTTCCACCATTTGGATCGGCCCAATCATTATTGGGCTTCATCCGTTACAGGGTGCCCGGACCCAGAGTTCTCATCAGAGGAAGTTCACGTTGGGGACCATTTGGCAGGTCGAAATTTGGGTTTGAAAGTCAAGAGAGTCGGTTATTTTTGGCCAACATTAGTAATAGATTGTATAAATTTAGTTCGAACTTGATCCGCTTGTGAGTTCCATTCGAACATACACCTTGTGCCGAGAGCGACTATGAAGCCTTTACTGACCACATGTCCTTGTTATACATGGGGCATCGACTTTCTAGGCCCTTTCCCGACTGTGTCTAGCCATAAGAAATTTTGTATTGTGGCCGTAGAGCATTTCTCAAAGTGAGTAAAGGTGGAAGCAGTGTCCCGAGTCTGGGAACATGAAGTCATTAGTTTTCTATGGAGATATATTGTATGCCGATTCGGAATTCCTATGATTTTGGTATCAGATTACGAGACACAATTCTCAAGGATGCATGTAAACGAATGGTGCGAGTGCTATGGTATTCAGCAACGGTTTACGTTTGTTGGCCATCCAGAGACGAATGGGCTTACAGAGGTTATTAATCGCATTATCTAGCAACTGAAGACAAGGATAGACCAATCCAATGCGTCATGGGTGGATGAGTTGCATATTGTAATGTGGGCATATCGATCATCACCGAGATCTACCATAGGATTTAGTCCGTTTTCATTAGTGTATATGGCTCTCAGACCATTTCCCCAGCAGAGGTAACTATTTTATTCTAGAGAATTATTGCTTACCATGAAGTATTAAATGAAGATATGCGAAAGTTGGATCTTCATTGCATCGAGGACTTAAGAGAAAGACCAGCTATTCGGATGGAAGTGTGTAAGAAGAGAATGGTTAAAAGACACCACAAACAGGTCCGTCCAATGTTATTAATGGCTGGGGACTTGGTCCTAAAGAAAAAGAAAGTATCAAAACATGATGGTCAGTTGGATCGAATGTGGGAAGGTCCATACCAAGTAACTGCGGTGGTTAGAGAATGAACGTATAAGATTGCGAATATGAGTAGAGAGAAGCTGCCACAGACTTGGCATATTTCCAATTTGGGCAAGTATTACGTATTGACGCGACTTTTCAAATTTTTTTTAAAAAATAAATATTCCCCTCCTTTTTGAGGACATGTGGCCAATCGACTAGGGGACTGGTAAGATGAGAGTTAGGTTCATTGCATTTTAGTGTGATGGACGATGGAAAATTAAATAATTTGGGATAGATTGGAAGTGCAATCAACCTTAAACCTCATCAAACTGGATGTTGGGTCAAAATATTTTTAAAACGAAAAGTCTAGGTCTGCAGTAGAATTGTCTATACATTTATACTATTGGAGCATGCAAGGGGCCCTATTGTTTGATAGCCGGCCACGTACCGAGCATGATTCCGCGGCACAAGGGATCCTTTTTGCCAGACTCCTCCATGACACGCCGTCGAGGGTCGCGACCTCGTCGGACGCGGGTGACAATCCATATTGAGAAAGGACATATGTCTCCTCCGTTGTCCTAAGATGACCATTTAGTCCAGGGTACTGGATCTATCTAGGCGGAAGTGAAAAATTTACGTCAGTCAAAGGATTGTACCCTGAACCTGACGTTACTTTGGTCTAGATAATGAAGGTCCTATGGTGCGAGGCACCCAAGCAACCCGACTAGGAGTGGAATATTTACGCCAGCCTAAGGATTGTACCCTGAACTTGGTGCTACTTCTATTCGGGCAACAAAGATTTCCTACGTTTACTTACTTTTGTAGAGGAGAATGAAGGTCTGATTGGTGATGATGGTGTAGCGTACTAGCATGTATAAAGCATAGTGAAATCTGTCTCCTCCGTTGTCCCGCAGGGACCTTTTAGTCTAGGGTACTTATCTATCGAGACGGAAGTGAAATACTTACGTCAGTCTAAGGATTGTACCGTGAACCTCATGCTACTTCCGTCAAGATAGTGAAGGTCCTCTGGTGCGAGGCACCCAAGCTACCCAAGTAGAAGTGAAATATTTACATCAGTCTAAGGATTGTACCCTGAACCTGGCGCTACATCTATTCACGTAGTGAAGGTTACCTACGTTTACTTACCTTTGCAGAGTAGAACGGGAAAGGTCGAGATGAGATTGCATGTAACAGTTTGTGATAGCATGTGAGGCAGAAAGACATCCGTCTCCTCCGTTGTCCCAGAGGGACCTTTTAGTCCGGGGTATTGGATCTATCAAACTAGAAGTGAAAAAGTTACGTCAGTCTAAGGATTGTACCCTAAACTTGACGCTACTTCTGTCAAGATAGTGAAGGTCCTCTGGTGCGAGCCACCCAAGCTACCAGAGAAGAAGTGAAATATTTACGCCAATCAAAGGATTGTATCCTGAATCTGGCGGTACTTCTATTCGGGCAGTGCAGGTTTCCTACGTTTACTTACCTTTGCGGAGGAGAACGGGAAAGGGCAGGCCTATAAAAGATGGGATGATTATAGGTGCAAGTATATACATGAATGGTGAACGTGATGGCCGCTACTTGATCCCACGGGTACTTGTTGAGACACGAGTTATGAAGTAAAGTTGGGCGCTAGTCGAGGACCGTGACTAATAGGTGCTATTCTAGACCCCGAAGTTGAGAATGGTATCGTATGCTCATTAAGTTCTGTGATAAGACATCCGCTTCCTCTATGGTCCTAAAAAACCAACAAAGCCAAGGCGCTGGATCCGCGTGTGCGGGGGTGAAATATTTACGTCAGTCTAAGGATTGTACCCTAAACCTGAAACTACTTTCACCTGGATCGTGAAGGCTCCCTACGCTTATATCTGGAGGAATGTGGGATAAGTCGGTCTATGTAAGAGGTGTTGGTTTCTTGGTAAGGTCCAACATCGGGATTTCTGGGATTTAATCTGTTATCGGTTTTATCATTTGGGATCAAGATTTCGTGAACTCGATCAATTTTTGATGCCATATATACGAGTAATTATTCTGATTATTGTCAAGGACTATCAACTTATCAAGAGAGAATCTGGACTACTCTTTCAAAGAATCCGAAGAATATTTTGCGATCTGGTTATTCATACAGGAGTTATTGAGGTGTTTGATTAACGTTTTGACATCTTTCACGGAAAATTGTAGAGGAAAACATATAAAGGAGAGCAGAAACAATAACAATTCATATTCAAAAGATAAAAGTCGTAGGAGAACATAGCGGGAAGCTAAGACTCTAAGCCAGTTTAATTCTTGGCCTTCTTCTGAACAACCATTAAAGTCTTCCCGCCAGTTGTAGGCCTTTTCTTGGAGGCATGACTTCCCTCACTAGAAGCTTCAAGATTCCTCTCTTGAAACTCGTGGAATCCTGCCTCGTTACGCTTTCGAGCCTCGGCTCCATGGTCGGAACATGATTCCTCGCCGCCTCCTCCTCTTCAAAGCGTTCAACCTCCATTACCTATCTCATCAGCTGGTCATAAAAATCAGAGGATATCTCCGGAATGTGGGAATATGAAGTACCTCGAGGCCCAGTTTCAGTCGAGATATATTCGGCATAACATTCTGCTGCCAAGTCCTCAGAAAGAAATTGCTCCATAGGGCCGAAAGGGGTCATTATTAGTATCCCTTTTTTGAAGAAAGTTATCCTCTGCGACACTGGCAGTTAGAGTGGGGTTGAGGTGAGTCCTTTCTTTTTTGCTCAGTATACGCTGTGAAACTCTGTGTTTGCTGGGATCCCATTTTGAAGAAATAATGATTTCCCTTAAGACCAGCGTAGGAGGTCAAATTGCATAATGTTGGGGATTTCACTACAAAGTCCCACGTGAATTTCTTGAGGATCGCTTTCAAACGCCGTGGCCATTTGGCAAGTTCAGCCTTTAAGTTCATGCATTCGATCGTCTTCACTTCAGCGATCCTCTCTGCTTTGCACTAGGCTGCTATTTCAACAGAATTCTTCCCTCTCACTTCCTCCATTTGCTCCCTTATATGGGAATTTTGGATCACCTTGATATTAAGCGAGGGTATTTTTAATATTACTACACCCCGGGAGCTCATCCTACGTGGTTGTGTATTATTTTCGGTATCCTCGTATATTTGTGTCACCATATATTTTTGTGGGTATTCTCTTAATTCAGACCTCCCGAGCTTATATATGAGCTTTATAGTGACATTTCTATCAGTTTCGGGCAAATTCTTTTCCGAACGGGGCCAAGGGTATTTTCAAAATTTGGCGCCGGGGAGCACGCCGGTAAGTTGTGGCGATACTTTTGGCTGTATGTTCAATATCTAGAGGCAAGAAGTAAACATGCGAGGTTTTCTGGTATTCTCTCATTGACATTTCGGACTAATTCACGACCGGGATGCATTTTCGAAGCTCCGGGACTATATGGCTTTTATTCCAATTTAAGTGGATATTATTTTAGTACTTTGGGCTGAATCAAATGAAATTGGACTCCTGGAACTAAAACTTACCAGTTCGGCTGGATTTCTCTATAAATATAAGTCTCATGGCACTAAAAAATGTGTTCAGACTGTTATCACGCTTCCCAAGGCAAAGCGTGTCTTTTTCTGCATTGTCCGAACCGCGAGAATTTGCAAGTATTCGCGAGATTCTGCCAGTATCCACGAGATTTTGCACTGTAACCCCATATTCGCGAGATTTTGCACTAAGCAGAGACGTTTTGAACTGATCCGCGAGATTTCGAACTACAATCTGCATTCGCGAGATTTTGAACTGCAATATGCATTCGCGAGATTTTGTACTACAGTCTGCATTCTTGAGATTTTGCAAGCAGTCGAGAAGTTTTGACAGTAACTGCACATCGAACTGTATTTGATCGCATTACTAGCGGTTTT